>VMDO01002283.1:138856-173165 GCA_007922755.1 Pedetes capensis
TTTTTTTTTATTAGAAATTTTTAATGTACATCATAATGTGATTCATTTTGACATGCTTTTCGTTGTGACAATTTTCATATATGCAATTTGATAAGCATTATTCATATAGGTTACCCCTTACGCTCCTCTATGTTTCCCCCCTCCCCCCTTCCTATCTAAGTTTCCCATCCAAGTCTTCTCTATCTTTTACTATATAGTAAGAATACAAATCAATTTAATTGATTTACTTAGTAACTTGCATTGGCTACAAGATTGCAGTGATCATCTTTGAAATGGCCTATTCACACATATTTAATAATAAATCTTCTTATCTCTGTTAAATGAACTACGGTAAGCACTATTCATTTCATGTTCCTATAAGAATAGTTATGTTGTTGTTGTTAGATGCCATTAAGTTGGTATCCGACCCTATGTACAACAGGTGAGACACTATTGTCAATTCTTCTCTGCTATCCATAGGGTTTTCAATGGCTGATTGTTTTTGGGGAGTAGGCTGACAGGTCCTCTTACCAAGTCTACAGCACCTGGTGTTCCCAAGTGGTCTCCCATCCAAGTACTAACCAGGTCCAACCCTGCTTAGCTTTTGAGATCTGATCAGATCCGATGCCACAGTGGTATGGATGCAGGCAAGAATACTTATAGTAATATATATTTTCATATTTTGATGAATTTATAAAAGTTGTCCTACGGACCAAGGAGCTCTGAATTGAAAAAAAGTATGGCAAATGCACTTTTTTCCTTTAAAAGTTCCATGATATGTTTTACCCAAGTTTCTCATGAATAAGCCTTTTTTAAAAAATTCATCCTGACCAATTTCTCATTATCAAAGTGGGCAATATTCCTTCCATGTGTCATTCCTGTGAAATAACCATGTGCCTGATTAAGATCTAGATGAAAGAATCCATGAGTCTACACTTATTAAAATGAAGGTTGAAGTGTTTAAAGATACATACCCAGTTATCTTGTGTAATCTTCTATCAGGATTGTATCTCCATCTCCGTTGTATGACACTACCTTTTTGAATAGGATAGACTCATTGTTACTGTCAGGCCTGTTTTCAAACTAAATATTCATCAAGTCCTTTGTGGCTGCCATTTTTATCAGGCATTCAGAACAGCTTCCCTTTGCTGATCTGCCATTTTCCTACAAATCAATGTTTCACTTGCATGATTTCTAGCAAGACAAGCTTAGACCTGGCTGCCTTTCTCCCAGAGAAAAGAAACGTCTCTGGTGCTATGCTGCAGTGAAAGTTGATTCATGTGTAAATTATCGTTTGGCCTTTACTTGCTTGGCCTGTGGAGAGTACACAAGCAGATAAAAGGCTCAGTAGGTCAGGGGTGGGTACATGCAGGTTTCTCCTGTGGCCGCAATGACAGCACTAGAATTGTTGTCACAGATTATCAGACACCCTGTGATGATTTATCATTATTTATTTGCAGTTTTCTGTGTAAGATAAACTCTAACATGGAAAATGCTTCTATAGTTATAGAACACCATGTACCTGGCCCCTGTTTGTTTTATCAGCCCACATTCTAAAGAATGAATATTGCTTTGGATTTTTTTGATGTTTAAGCTGATATCTTCATGTTTCTGCTGTCAGTGTTTCTGCCCCTTGTCTGTCTCCTTTCTTATGCACCATGTTTTAGTTTTGTCAAACTTGTTTTCTAAGTTTGTTGTGAACTCTGCATACTATCTTAGTGACTTATTCTATTAGTCAAGGTAGGTATAAAATGCTGCTTGAGGTATGTGGAGCAGTTTCTAGGTACTGAGTGGCAATTAGATATTATATAAGCCACAAAATCTATATGTGACTCAAATTGTTTTCTAAATAGTAAAATCCCTTAACATGGATTCATTATTAACCTCACTATTTGAAGGAGTAAACCATGGTTTAGGGTCTTTTTAGTACCTCAGTTCTGTAGGTACAATTTGTTGTTGTTGTTGTTAGGTGCCGTCAAGTCGGTATCTGACTCATAGCGACCCTCATAGGGTTTTCAATGGCTGACTGTTTCGGGAATGCCTTGGGAGTGAATTGCCAAGCCCTTCTCCCATGGAACTCAAACTTGGGACCTCAGAGACTGCAGCGCAGCTCTCTACCAACTGAGCTAAATCCCAGCCCATAGGTACACTAGCAAATTCTAATTCATAAATTCCTTTTTTGAGTATGTGTGGTACTGGGGGATCAAACCCGGGGAGCTTCACCACTGAGCTGTATCCCCAGCCCTTTTTAAATTTTTTATTCTGAGACAGGGTCTTGCTAAGTTATGTAGGCTGCCCCTGGCCTCGAACTCGCAATTTTCCTGCCTCAGCCTCCCAGATTACTAGGATTACAGGCATGTACCACAGTGCTCATAAGTTCCTAAATATACATGTGACTGTAAGAAATGCATTAATAAATCTCAAAATAATGCCTTCTGCCTGCTTTTCTTATTAAGATCCTATAGTATCTGTCATAAGGGTAGAGCTGATATATCTATTTGTGCAACTTTTATTTATTTGTATAATTCATGTGTATTTATTGTCACATTATGATCCCTATTATTTATAAAGTATGTTAGAAACCAAGAGAATTAAATTGATATTCATCCAAACACTATTGATATATGACCTCTTTGGTAAACTTTCTTCTTATTTTAATGAAATTAAATGACTTTTAGATGATGCAATTAGTATTATAAAATACTACCATCATTTTTTTCAAAAAACTTTTATTGCTTTGGAGAAATTATTTCTGGAAACAAACTCCTTTCACTTGGCCAAATAGGTATAATTTTTCATTAGAACCTTTGATATTATACTAGAAAAACAACCTACTTTTAATTTAGAGTATACTTGCAATTAACCATATGTAAATTACCTTCAGCTAATTATCACCAAGGGCTGGGATTTAGCTCAATTGGTAGAGCACTGCTCTGTAGTCTCTGAGGTCCTGAGTTCAATTCCCAGCACTGCAAAAATGGGAGAAGGGCCTGGCAACCCACTCCCAAGGCAATCCCGAAACAGTCAGGCATTGAAAACCCTATGAGGGTCACTATGAGTCGGATACCGACTGGACAGCACCTAACTAACTAATTATCACCAACTAATTATCACTAACTAATTATCACAGTAGGGTGATCCCCTCTCTTCTGCTTTTCCTCCTCCTCCCACCACTGAAGTCACCTGGGCTCTGGATGGGACATGGTCCCACTTTCATATTGGAAATGCTCTTGAGAAGTCTCCCTGTTCCACAGCCTCCTTTTATATTCCACCTGGAACCAGGGAAAGATGGGTATGTACTCAACTTCTCATCCCTCTCCTCTAACCAATTAAATGGCTTCTTTCCTCATTCTCTCCTGATTTTCTTCCTCAATACTTCCTGGGCTAAAATAATTTGCTGAGGTTAACCAGATGGAAAAGGAAAAACTAGGAGGCAATTTCTGGATTTCCTTCAGAGTAAGGGAAACTTTAGCTCAGCTACCTTATCCCTTAGTCCCACATACTAACTTTAATAAAAAGTTCATATTTCTAGCCTGTAAAGACAGTTTGATAGAGATAACCTAATTATTTTGTCACTTGATTGACTGCAGTTTTTACATTTTGGTTGCATCCAGGAGAGGGACTAGAAAAAGCACAGTAAAGAATAATAAAAGAGATTGACTGACAGAATAAGAAAGTGGGAGCCAAGCAGTAAAGGAAACAATCACTAAAATAAAGGGAGAGCCCACAGAATGGGAGAATATCTTTGCCAACTATACATCTGACAGGGAATTAAAGTCTAGGATATATAATGAATGGAAAAAATTAAATACCAAAAAAGATTAATCCAGTCAATAAGTGGGCAGTTGAACAGATGGTTCTTAAAAGAAATAGCCAATAAACATATGAAAAAATGTTCAACATCTTTAGCCATCAGGTAAATGCAAATCAAAACTCCACCATGATTCCAACTCACACATCAGAATGGCTAGCATCAACAAAACAAACAACAACAAATGCTGGTGAGGAGGCAGGGAAAAAGGAACCCTTATACACTGTTGGTGGGACTATAAACTAGTACAGCCATTATGGAAATCAGTATGGAGGTTCCTTAGAAAACTAAAAGTTTAACTACCATATGATCCAGCCATATCACTCTTAGGCATATACCCAAAGGAATCTAAGTCATCACAGTACAGAGTCAACCTGCACTTCCATGTTCACTGTAGCCCTCTTCAGAAGGCACAGACAAGGTGTCCATCAACAGATGAATGGATTTAAAAATGTAGTATATGTACATAATGGAATACTATTCATCCACAAAGAAGAATGAAATTGAGCCAGGCTCAGTGGCGCACTCCTATAATGCCATCGGCTTGGGAGGCGGAAGCAGGAGGATCGCAAGTTCAAGACCACGGGCAGTCTGCGTAACTTAGTGAGACCCCGTCTGAAAAAAAAGTAAAAAAAAAAAAAAAAATGGGCTGGGGGTGCAGCTCAGTGGTCCAGCACTTGCAAAACATGCAAGCACGAGGCCCTGGGTTCAACCTCCAGTAAGAAAAAAAAAAAAGAAAAATGAAATTATGTCATTTGTGGGAAAACAGGTGAAACTGGAGATAATCATTTTAAGCAAAATAAGCCAGATTCAGAAACATGAATACTGCATGCTCTCACTCATATGAGGAAGCTAGATTTATCTTAGAATATGTGTGTGTATGTACAGATATATGTACGATTGGTGAGTATAAGGGGATTATCTGGGTGGGACAGGAGATTAGTAGAAGGGAAATGGTAGCAACGTGAGGAGTAATGAGGGAGAGGACAAGCACAAAGTACATGATACAAGTGTATGAAAATCCTGGAATGAAACTCATGTTGTTGTTGTTGTTAGGTGCCGTCGAGTCTGTATCCAACTCATAGTGACCCTCATAGGGTTTTCAATGACTGACTGTTTTGGGATTGCCTTGGGAGTGGGTTGCCAGGCCCTTCTCCCATTTTGTGGTGCTGGGAATCGAACTCAGGACCTCAGAGACTACAGAGCAGCACTCTACCAACTGAGCTAAATCCCAGCTCAAAACTCATTATACTGTATGCTAATTAAATAATACGTGTTTTAAAAAGAAACTGAGGGCTATATTTTGCCCTCTAAAATTCAAGTGTTTCCAGTGGGCTATACTGAAAGCTGGGGCTTTGAGGAGATGACTGAGTCATGAGAATAGGGCCTCTGGGAATAGAATTAGGTGCCATTATGAAAGGGCTTCATAGAGGGATTCATCTCTCTTTCCCTTCTACCTTCCACCTTATAAAAACACAGTGGTCCTCTCCTCTGTGAGGATGCAGCCCTTACCAGACAACTGGGCCTGCTGGCACCTTGACATTGGACTTCCCAACTTGCAGAACTATGAAAAATACATTTCTGTTCTTTCTAAGTTTCCTATTATCAGGTATTTTGTAGTAGCAGCACGAAACATTAAGGCAGTGGTGTAAAACTCAAATCATGAAGTTATCAAAGAGCAGATTTGTTTAACAGCATTGTCATCTATCCACCAGTGATCAACACTAAGGAGTTGGAGGGAGGGAGGAACAATAGCTATAACAGGGATATCTTCTCTGTGTTCCTGGCACACATGGAGAACCGTGAGGAAGTCATATAATTCTATTTGTACATTGGTATCATTGATGTCTTACTGAGGACATTTAGTTAGGTGTGTAGGTATATTTAAATATATTTCATGTATCTATGTATGGTATATAGCATACAAATACAACATTTACATACAAGTCTCAACAGTTGTAGCATGTTTCCTAAGAATGTATCTCATACATCTGTGTTGAGATACACTTGCTGTAATTAAGACAATTAAAGACATTTAAAAGTAGTGAACAGATTTGTTTTTATATATAATAATTTATTTACCCTGGTAACTGAACTCAATACACTATCTCATTTTAGTGTACTTATAGTCAATAGGGGATGACATGCTTTAATTGAGCTGTTTGTTTTGTCTACAAAGAATAGAGACCCACTCAGCTAACTCAACTCCTAATACTTAAAGTGAGTTTATAGTTTATCTCCTAAAGAAGATTCATATAGGAAATATTAAGAACTGAATTCTATACTGAAATTTTAATTTAAACCATTTGGACTTTATAATGTTGCTGTAATGTAAAATGAATCTAGTATGGGTTATTATGAGAGTAGTCATCTTTTTGTGATTGGAAAGTTGTTGAAAATTAATATTGCTCTCCAAAAGAGCTTCTCTTGCTCATGGAACACATGATATTTTTCTAGAGACATCTCTGTTTCTGTCTTTCACTTACTACTGACCAGAAACTTCTGTTTAGTTCTGCTTACTCAGAACTTGTGGCAAATGCATGGCCTTTAGGTTTCTCCAGGTCTAACTCCACTCATTACTTTTCAGCTGAAATCCTCCACAAATCTCCTTGGTTTCTTCCATTCAAATTCTTAAGAAAATTATTTTATTTCTCATCTTTTTGCTTTAGACAAAATAGGTAATGGTCATATGAACTGGCTGTAATTAGATTAAGCTCCATCCTTGTTCCTGTCAGCCATGGATGAGGAGATATAGGTCTCTAAGCAGTATAGCTTCACTCGAAGGAGTGGTTGGTGAACAAGTATCATGATTGATACTTCTGGCATATAACCTGTCTTAAAGTCCTACCCCTGATTTAGGGCACCACACTATGAACATGACCATTGCTTAAATGTTATTTCCTTAAGGAATTCCCAAATTAGGCTCTATATATGTTCCCAGCATATATTTCTATAATACTCAATATCTTCAATATAAAACTCATCATATATCTCTACATCAGCATGAAACTCATCAATGTTATTGTAATTACTCATGTAACACCTCTCTTCTCTCACATACTCTAGGGTCTATGAAAATAGGACCATATCTTTCCTCATTCTGTCATATGTACCTGGCATAGTGCTGGGTTTATCATACATGTCCACTTATTTTTATAAGTGCTTAAACCTATTGGAATTAAGTGTTTTACATTTTGACTAAAACATCCCCATTGTAGTGCTGGACACAATGGCTTATACCTGTAATCCCAGTGACTTGGGAGGTGGAGGCAAAGGATGCCATGTTCAAGGCCGGAGGCAGCCTGAATAACTTAGCAAGAATCTATCTCAATTAAGAAATAAATAAAAGGGGAGCTGTGGTGCAGCCCAGTGGTAGAGCACTTGCATATGTGCAAGGCTCTGGATTCAACTCCCAAGTACCACACACAAACATAAAAATCCCCTAACCGTGATAATATTTGTATCTGTCACACAGGACAAACTAATTCCTCTCTCCAACTTACTGGCAGCTACTGTGATTTGTTCTTCCTTTCTCCTTTATCTGTAATTTCTTCTTCATTCCCACTGCCACTACCTTGCTGCGTCCAGACTACTTCACCTCTGCCTAGTGGTCTCCCTGTCTATAATCTCTTGCCTGTGATTACATCCTATATATCCTGCATCGTACATCCTATATATAGAGTTTGTATCTCTTGCCCCAAATTAAAAGACAAACTTGTCCCCCTCTTCTGCCTAAAGAATGAAATTGAAACTTTCATATCCTTCGCACTCTTGTTCCTGCGCATTCTCTAATTAGATCTTCTGCTGTTGTCCTTCATGAACACTTATTCTACCTAAACGATGCTAAATCCATTCTCTAAATAATACTGAGCATTTCAATCCACCCCTTTGCTCACTTTATCTTCTTGCTTTCACAGTGCTTAAATATTCTTCCTCTTCTTTCAAAACAACTTCAAGTTCCACTCTCTGTGTAAAGCTGTCGCCACTGCCCAGTCTCAGTAATCACTTCTTCTAAAGTTTTACAGGACTTATGATATCTACCATTAAGCTAGCATTTAACATATACTACCTTGCAATGTTTTTTTTTATATATGTAGTATAATGATGAAGAATAGGAACTGCGATCAGACTGCCTAGGTTCAAGTCTTGCCTCTACAAGTTACCATCTGGGTAACTACGTAAGTTACTTAATCTCTGTAGACTTTAGCTATGCCAACTCTAAAATGGCAGCAGTAATAGCACGTACTGTGAGAATTCAATATAATCATGCATCTAAAGCCTGTGAGTACTCAATAGATGTTTTCTATAAAGTTATTTGCATATTATTAATAAACCATTTGAAAATGCCTGTTTTATGCTAACACAGGGCCAAGTAGTAATAACATAGAGACTAAGACAAGGACCTCTGCTGGGAAGGAAGTGACTGACCACTATCCTGTCTACTAATTAGACTGTAACACCCGTGCAGTCCATTCATTCAGTCTGTAAGGCTGAATATCTGCTGTCTTCAAAACTCTGCCAAGCACAAGGAATTGCAGGGAGGCAAAATGGAACTTGAGGTGGGTTTTGAAAGAAGAGGAAGAGTACTGAGGAAGCAAGAAGATAAGTTAACAAATAAGTGGATAGACATCATTGTATTAGAAGAAAAAGGGTTGAACTCCTTTGTATAAAATCAGTCTTTGGCCATCAGGATCATTATTACTAAAACCCCTGTGATTGTGCTTTGCACATGGTAGGAATTCAGTAAATGCTCATTGGCATCAATGAGCACAGTAGAAATGATGAGGACTTCAGAACACCACAATTTCCAGCTTCTCTTTAGAGCTGTTAACTTTATTTGGCATCTTCATTTCTTCATTTTCCACTGAATGAATGCCAGAAAGTCGCTTTCAATTTTTTTTCTGTCTGATCTAGACTTAGATAATGTCTGCTTCTTTTGGTAGCTAAATATCCCCCAAACTCAGCTTCATGCTTCAGTGAGAAGATATGGTATTGCCAATGGAAACCACTTCACATTTGGGCAACATCATGATGTCTTAATGGCTCAGATTCAAGTTTCAGTACAGATCCTGGTTCCTGCACATTTGCTGTCAAAAACCACTTTATAAGAGCCAAACTGTGGAATCCTTCCAAGTGTTAGGCACTATTAGAAGTACCATTAAAGTACTGCAGAGTTTCAAAAGATTGTGAAATTTTGATTTTTTTAATGTAGTGTGTTCTATGGTACGTCTGTGAAACTTTAATCAGTCTCTTGTCTCTGCCATGGGGCTAAAAGCAATTAAAGTCATTGTTCTTATATAGCCTCACAGGCTTAACAGAGTTGGAACTTGTATAAAATTTTATACTCTTTTCTACAGCAATGAATATATAGAATAATTGTAGTTTTCAAATGTAACTGTGAAGTAAAACTTCAAGAAGAAATATTGTTTGCTTTGGGAGGTTTTAGGTGTTGTGTGCCTTAGTGTTCTCCCCATCCCCATCTCTCTCTATTTCCTTTGGTTGTTGTTGTTGTTGTTAGGTGCCATCGAGTCGGTGTCCGACTCATAGTGACCCTCCTAGGGTTTTCAATGGCTGACCATTTCGGGAGTGCCTTGGGAGTGGATTGCCAGGCCCTTCTCCCATTTTTGTGGTGCTGGGAATTGAACTCGGGACCTCAGAGACTGCAGTGCAGCACTCTACCAACTGAGCTAAATCCCAGCCCTTTCCTTTGGTTAGCCTTTGGGAAATAAAACATACCTAAGACATCATTTGGGAGAAGGACCTGGCAACCCCCTCCCAAAAATCAGTCTGCCATTGAAAACCCTATGAACAGCAGAGAATTACTGACAATAGTGTTTCCCCTGTTGTACAGAAGGTCGCTATGAGTCGGATACCGACTCGACGGCACCTAACAATAACAACACAAATAACAAGACATCATTGTTAAAAATTACAATTTTTGCTTTATCTGAAACAATTTAGAGGTAACCATAAGTGGCCATCAGTTTATGATAAAATAATTACATTAATTAAGCATAAAACTTATCTCTGAGCTTCCTTACAGTCAAGGCAAAAACTGAAATAATGGCTGACAAGATTGTCCTTGCTTAAAAGGCAAAAGCAGATAAGCTCATCTGAACAGCTGTTTCTTACAACAAATACTGAAGAAATTATTACGTATCATTTACTCATAAATAAGCATTATTTGTGAAGTGATTTGTTTCATGCCACCTTCCCTCATCAGAATGTAAACTCCTTGAAGGCAATGATCACATCTGTTTTGCTAACCTCCATATCTCCAGCTTCTAGAATAAACGTTGGTAGAAATGAAAATGAAGCAAAATCACATGAATTATTATCCAAGAAGTAGGGACAAACATAACAGGCCATATCTTTGACCAAAGTACCCTACAATGTAGTTAACATTATTTTATATCAATAATCAGTAAAAACCTAAATCATAATATTATGACTCAGTGATAAGACTCATGTGGCAGACCACCTTGATTTTTATCATATCTTATTGTAATTTCATATAACCAAAGATGGGAGATCTATGAAATGGATAGTTTAAATGTATCTTAAACTCATCTTTTTTCTTATTTTTCCCTGGGGTACCTGGTACTTGGGTGTTGAACCCAGGGCCTGCACACTTTGCAAATGCTTTACCACTGGAGTCAGTCTCTGGCCTCAAACTGGAGATCCTCCTGCCTCTACCTCCTGAGTCACTGAGATTACAGGCTTGCACCACCCTGCCAGTCTCTTAATTGTCATTGTCTTAACCACATTTTTGGCTTTTAGAGAATTTTAGGCTAACTCCTCTAATAAGATCCTTTAATAACCGTAACTTGTATTTCTGAGAGAGATACCAGTCAAGTTGAGACCACACTTGGTATTACATTTGAAACATTAGAAGCCTAACTTAAAATCTTGTAGGCCCTTTAACCTTCACAGAGAAAACAGGTATAGGTATCCTTCTTCTTGTCCAATATAGATAATAGCCATTTATTTAATGAAAATATATCAAAACAGAAGCATTTTTTGAAGAAAATAGTACACATAAAAGCAAGTAGGGTTACCATTGCTTTTAGTGGGAAAATCTCAGTGTGTTTAGGTTAGTGTATGATGGAAATATAGTCTGTGAGTTAAATCAGAAAACATGTAATGCAATGTCATTTTCATTACAGGTAGAATGTGTATATCTAAATATAACTTCTAACATATAGAAATTTCATTTTAATGCCACTTATCATAAAGTACAATTTAGAATAAAACAGGTATGTGTTGGACTCTTCCAAAAGGTATTAATACTATAATTTCCTCAAGGATCAGACCTATGTCTTGTTTTTCTCTATATGATACTGTCTAAATAGTATCTTCATATATACCAGACACTCAGGAAACATTTTTCACTGAAATGAACTGAGCTTTTTTATTTTTTATTTTTTTGGTGGTACTGGGGGTTGAACACAGGGCCTAGTGTCTGCATGCTTTGCAAGTGTCTTGAAGAAAGGCAAGAAGTTCTAATGTAACTTACTATCCAGCTTCCTTACTAGTATTAGGCTAGGACCCTAAGGCATTGATTTGCCTAAAGTAAACCTATCTCAGTTTTGCCACTTCTTGTACAGTTTTTTAGAGAATAGTAGTAGATGCTGTACAAATTCAAGAAAGATGCAAGTTGGTTGGGAGTTTGCTACTCTTAGCTGCAGTTTAAGAGATGCTCCAGCCTCTCTGGTATTGATATTCCTTACATCTTATCTCAGATCTGCAGATACTGGAGAGGGTTAACTTACTCCTGTGTACAATTCTCAGTCTTCTCTCTGACATATGGAAGTTGCACTCTTTACAGAGGCTCATCTTCCATATCCACAGTTCACACTTACTGAGGCATGACACATGCAAGGCAACCCCTGGCGAGGAGCGAGAGGAGCATGAAAAAAGTAAAAAAGACATCGATGATTCCTGCCCTGAAGAAGCTTTAGTCAACAAATATATGTTGTTCTGTTATTGTCAGGTGCCCTCGAGTCAGGTCCAACTCATAGTGACCCTCATAGGGTTTTCAATGGCTGATTGTTTCAGGATTGCTTCAGGAATGGATTGTCATGTCCTTCTCCCATTTTTGGTGTGCTGGGGATCAAACACAGGTCCTCAGATAGTGTGGAGCAGCACTGTACCAACTGAGCTAAACCCCAGCCCAACAAACACATAGCCCTTATTAAAACGCAAGGGTTCCACCAAATTAAGTTCTTTTATTATGTAAATGATTGTACAAGGCCCTAAAACTACATATTGCACAAATTTCAAAAATCTGCCAGATATTGTAGTGGATATTGTTGCTCTCTTTTGTTTGGGGGAACAAAAGGAGGATGTGTACAGTGTTACATTTGTGTCTTTTTTTTTTTCAAAATATATTTAAATGGGAAGATGTTAAAAATCAAAATAATGAACAATGTCCTATTTATTCCTTTTACTAGCTTTCAAAAATAAATCTGAAAAGTACGTGGATCCTTAAAATTATTTCCATGGAATAGAAATAGCTTTTTAGTGAGAATCCTATTAATACAAAAGCTAGAAAGTAGCATTAAATTTAGTTTTAAACTGAATACACAGTTAAATTGTTTCCTATATTTCTAGAAGCTTTTAACAATCATTTTTTATGATCATTTCAGTCAAATGATTGGATTACCGAGAATAACAGGCTTATCAGCAGGTTAGAAGCAAAACACGAATTATCCTGTCATTTTTAGTTTTTGGAACTTAGCATCTGTATTTTTTGAAAAGCATTTAAAAGTTTTGATTTTTTATTTTTCATAAAACATAAAATTGAAGTTGAGTACTTACCTCAGAAAATTTGTTATTCAGTTTTAATTCAGTTCAACATTTATTGAGCTCCTACTATTTCAGAAGTTTTTACCAGTTAGTCAACAAGTGCATATTGCATGCCTACTATGCACAAGGCACTGTCTAGGTACTGAGAGGGGATACTGCAGAGGACATAGCAAAGCTCCTGCTTTGAAGGAGCATACATTTTAATCAGAGGAGATAGACAATCAACAGAAGACCCAAGGTACTGCTATTAAATCAATTTTCAAACAAATTATTTTATATATTTGGAAGTGGTGTGACATACATTAAACAGAATAATGGGACAAAGAGTGACTGTGGCTGGACACAAGAGTGAAGTGGTGATTCTCCCTTAGCTAAGGCCATAGTGTGTGACTATTCTATTGTTTCTCCACTTTGAGCCTATTTAGGTCTACTGCTGTTGCCCTTCATTTAACTACTGGAAAACAACATGCTGTGTTTGTACAAACACAACATCACTGAGTGAGTTCTTTTTTTTCTCTAGGAGAAGTGAAAGAAATACACTAGTCCATCTAAATTCCTTGCCCCTTCCTTTGTGCATTACTGACTGGTTTTAAAAGGTGAAATTTCTCTCCTGTTACCAACACCATATACATACTGTAGTATTCCCTAAGTCATAGGAAGGGAATCTGATGCTGGACAACAGGAAAAAAAAAGAAAATTTGAAGATGATATAAAGACTAAAAACTCAAATATTTAATAATACTATCCTTGAACATGGTGTGAAAGTGAAGAAAATAGGCAAAGCATAAAATTTTCTGTTACTGGGATATTATAACTGTAAATCTGTCCTATAAATTGGAGGAAGTCAGTTTCTAGTATGGATAGATGGATAGATAGATCGGCAATTGATAGAGTCATGTATATGCAAATTGTATTAACCAAAGAAACAAGCTCTTAGAAGTAATATATCTAGAGAACAAAGAACACAAAAAAACCCGTATATCTGACATTGGCAATTCTTCCATTTGGATGGTGCTTTAGAATATATAAAATCCTTTCGCATATATAATCTGTTGTTGTTGTTGTTGTTAGGTGCCGTCGAGTCGGTATCCGACTCATAGCGACCCTCATAGGGTTTTCAATGGCTAAGTGCTTCGGGATTGCCTTGGGAGTGGATTGCCAGGCCCTTCTCCCATTTTTGCGGTGCTGGGAATTGAACTCGGGACCTCAGAGACTGCAGCGCAGCGCTCTACCCACTGAGCTAAATCCCAGCCCCTATATAATCTATAGAGTTCTGAATAACAGTGGTGTGAAGTGGATATTGTCTCAATTTTATACCTGAAGAAATGGAAGTTCAGCAAAGTGATTGGCACAGAACCATAAAGCTTGAACATGTTAGAACTAAAAGTCTTGCCCAGAGGTTATGTCTGTAAGCCCAGTGTGCTTTTCACCATACTGTAGCTACTGACAGGTACCTTCAAGAGGAACCATGCACAAAAAGAAGTCATCAGAGAGGTGAGAGGATTGTGAATCGGACTACCATGTCAGTGAGAAAGAAATCAACTGTGTCTTTTGGGAACAAGAAGCTACCAGGATAAGAACAGAAAAATGATTCTCAGATTTAGTCTGAAAAATAATTAATGATTTTTAAAAGGAAAGTTTCTAAACATAAAAAAGGTGTTGGTAAAAGATTCACCGGTGTCAAGAAAAGATTTGATAAAGGAAAAATGGAGCAGTCTTATGTGAAGAGTATATTCACATAATTTTATAAATAATAGGCATTAACAATTAGTACTAAGTTACAATTGATAGGAGCAAGAAGTGCTGGAATGCTATATTGTACAGTAAGGTGACTATAGTAATGTACTATACAGTTCAAAAAGCTGGAAGAAAATATTTTGAAAGTTTTCAGCATAAAGAAATGACAAATGTTTGAGAAGATAGTATGTTGAACTTGATTTAAACTTTATGCAATGCACACATGTACTGAAACATTACATTGTAGTTATTAGGTGCCGTCAAGTCAAATCTGACTCATAGCAACCCTCACAGGGTTTTCAAAGGCTAATTGTTTCAGGATTGCTTCGGGAATGGATTGCCACATCTTTCTCCCAAACCTGGGTCCTCAGAGCACGTGGAGCAGCACTCTACCAACTGAGCTAAAGCCCAGCTCGAAATATTACATGACACCCAATTATTATATAGAATTTTTATGCTTTTATATATCAGCTTAAAATAAATTTAGTCAGGCATCATACTACATCCTGTATTCCCAGCACTGTGGAGGCTGTGGCAGGAGGATCACAAGTTGAGGTCAGCCTGGACTACATAGAAAAACTCTGTCTCAAAACAACAACAAAAAAAGTAAAATTAAAATGAATTTTAAAAATTCAATATATAGTAAAGTAATGATTTGCAGAAAACATGAGCATGCAAAAAGAAATGAGGACAATATCCTAAAAATAGAATGATACCCTCAATGACTTAGGAGGCTACTGCAAGAGGATCACAAGTTTGAGGCCAGAGGCCGCCTACAAGTACTTAGCAAGACCCTGTCTCAAAACAAAAAAAAATTAAAAAGGGCTGGGGGTGCATCCCAGTGGTAGAACACATGCAAAGTATGTGCAAGGACCTGAGTTTAACCCCCAAATACTGCAAAATATGTGTTTATGTATACACACCCCCACACACAAGCACAATCAATGTATATAATGAAATAAATGATATCAAAAAGAGGAAAATATATATATTTTTTGTTATGTTCCCATGGCTATCATTCCGAAGTAGAAAGAAGATTTCTGGGCTGAGAGTATAGCTCATTGGTACAGCTGTGTTTTGCATGCACAAGGACCTGGGATCAATCCCCAGAATCAAGAAAGAAAAAAAAAAAAGGAGCAAGAAAGAAAGAGAAAAGAAAAAGAAAGAAATCTATGATATGTTGAGAGGAAAAAAGCATAGACACAAAATAGATAATATGTTTCAAATTAGAGAAAGAAAAGTTATAGAAAAAATAATGTTTCCATAGGAGTCTCCATTACTTTGTGGTATAATATTCCATGACAATAAAATGGACAGAAAGAAGTACAGATTTCACTATAGAGAGAGTCCTTCAAAGTTCAGCCTTTATACCAAGCCCTTGTTTATTGTTCCCATAATCTCTCCTGGTGGCCTCTGGAGAAGTAGATGGCATTATGTGTTTCATGAACATCATAACAAAGCCAGGCACTGTGGTGCATGCCTGTAATCCCGGTGACTTGGGAGGCTGAGGCAAGAGGATAGCAAGTTTCAGGCCAGGGGCAGCCCATGTAGCTTAGTGAGACCCTATCTCAAGATAAAAAATAAAAAGGGGGTGGGGGTACAGGCCAGTGGTTCAACCTCACAGTACCACACACAAAAAAAGGGAACATCATTACCATAGAAACTCTTTTATTTTTCCTGTTTTCTTAATTTCTGAATACCAACAAATATTCAGGAAAGTCTGTGTCTCATTCATTTTGTATCTTCACACCAAAGACAATGTCTGACATACAATCAGAGGGCCCCATGTGAGTAATTCATTCAAATGACTCAACATATTAACTCTAGAACCAGAAGTATGGATGTGAGTTAATGCCACTTGCCAATTCTATGACCTCTGGCATTTCATTTAACCTCTGTGGGCTCAGTTTCTATATGTTATTTAGAGATAATGGTTTCTGCCTCACCAAGCTCACTGGTTTGTTACAAGGATAGACTCTGATAATATATGTGAAGATAACCAGAAACTATCAAGTACTATATAATTGTTGTTCTGTGGAACCAGTAGTACCAAGATACTCCAGTCACAGAAAGGCTCTGTAGTCAAATCTACATGCTAGGTTCAAGAAAAGTAAGCAGGCTTGTTATGAGTAGGCCTCTCAGAATCTTTCACTTGGAAATTAATATTGTGAAAGTACAAAAACAGGTTAGAGTAGGAATGAATGTCTTCTTTTTATGTATGACCAAAAGAAAGCATCTAGTTCATATAAGGTGTACCAAAATATTCGAATAAAAACCCACTAGCATTTTTCAAGCAGACCCATCATCATGCGCCAGGCACTATACTCAATTTTGATTCTCATTACAAACCCTGCAATGTAGGCATTATTACTGTTGTGATTTGAATTTAAAATGTCTCCCTAAAGATCATGTGTGTGTATACTTGGTCCCCAGGGGCTGGTGCTGTCCTGGGAGAGTATGGAACTTCGGGAGGTGTGACCTAGCTTAGTGGAAGTAGATCAATGTGCACAGGCCTCTGGATGTTTTACTCAGACCTCCAAGGTTCCAGTAGCTCTCTCTGCTCCTGATCCTCTGTGACATGAGGTTCCCTGCCACAGGTCCACCTACCTGCCCTATAACCATGCCAACCTACTGTATGGACTGAAATCCTCTAAATCATGAGCCCCAAAATATCATTTCTACTATAAGTCTGTTGCTGTTGGGTTGTTTTCCCATAAGAATGCACAAACTGACTAACACAATTACTATTTGCTTAGATTTAGAAAGATCAGTAAAAGAACTTGCATAGAATCAAAGCTAGTAAAAAGTGTTTTACACTTAAGGAAGGTAGCACTGAGAAATACTTACATTTTCACTTTTCTTTTTTAACTGCTATAATTCTCGTTCATGTTGGTATTACTTCTAAATCAAAATTTCCTGAAGTATGTTTTCTAAAAATAAAGTCCAGAAAACTATCCCAAGAGAAATTCATTAGTCAAGTATGTTTGGGAGATAGTACACAATTGAAATTCTCCTTTATGTATGTCTCAGTGCATATTAGCATCTTGAAGCCACTGAGAAAAGCTACAATAAGGAGCTTTCCTAAACTTTGACCAGGAACCTTGAATAAATACCTGTTGGCATCCTCAGGTCTCACTGAATACACTTTCCAAAAGGTTGGCTGCTGATGATTAAATGCAGCAATCACTATGCCGTGTTACTCCCAACATACATTGAGCCCCATCCTTACCATAAACTTTATGCAAAATTGTTGGAAAACATTCAGTTGATCTGATAATTTTACTAGATTTTTTTCAATGTCCTAAAGATACTCCAATGTAATTGTCTCCCAACTCTAACAGCAATTGATATAAGGAAAGGTGACAGAAATCCAGATCATATTTTTTATCTGAGAAATAGATGGTTGAATTTATGTTATTAAAATACATTATCCTGATTATTAAAAATTAGTTGAAATCAGGGATTTTAAATTATAAGCATTTCAACTTGGAAAAGAGGACAACAATAGTAAGAACTATTTTCCATTTCCCTTTGTAAAACCCAGAAAAAATTAAAGATTAATTCATTTAGTCTTAACATAGCAAGATCCACTAAACTAAGTTATTTGAAGTTTATTTGCATGAAAACAGTTCAGTACCAGACTACATTTGAACTTCAAGTGCTTTTTGCATCAGCTCAAATTTAAAAAAAAAAAATGCTACATTGTCTCCTTTTATTCTTAGTAAACATTAGGTCAGTTGCCTGGTTTTGTTGCTTGGTTGTAAAGTATCTTGTTAAAATGTCATAGTTTAAATTATTATATATGCTCATTAGTTCTGCTACCTTGAGATGTAATGACTCATACTAATAGTCTATATAATAAAAAGGGTTGATGAGTTTTTACTGGGCTGTCCTTTTGGGACTATAACTTTCAACTATGGAACCTTTGTCAATCTGTTAGTGCTTCTGTACTGCCTTTATGATTGACAAGTTCATGAGTACCACAACTGTCTATGCTGCCTGTAAATGTTGAACATAACACCACATTGATCTGACAAGTTCTTTACTTGAAGAGTCACCAAGCATACATGATTAGAATGTCATTATCCTAAAAGCAAGCAAGGTGATTTTGAAGTCTTGTTATTAGCATTGACTTTAGACTGGGCTTTGCAAATTAGGAGAGGAGTTCATCTTTTTAAGAGAGAGTTACCAAACACCAACAAATCGTGGCAGATATATCCTTTTGTTTAATTTTAAATGATTGTAAACTAGAAAATTTAAAAAAGGAAAGAGTGGTATAGGTTGGTTAGCCCAGTTTCTAGTTGTTGCAGGAAATTTTAATCATTGGGTAGGCCGATGACTTTGCATATAGTTGTAAAAATATCCTAGGGAAGTTGTTATTCAGTGACATAAAATAAATATATTTGCATATGAAATATAGCATTTTTATTACATTTGTATGTGAAATATATTACCTTTATGTTTTATTTTGATTTTTTTTCTTTCTTAAATACAGATTTTACGTACGGTAAAATAATCAGATTTTTAGTTTTCAAATTGTTGAGTTTTGGAAAATTCATATATCTATGTCTTAGTCTGTTTTGTGCTGTTATAACAGAATATACAAACTGGGTAATTCATAATAAAGAGAAAATTATTGGCTCATGGTTCTGGAGGCTGGAAAGTCCAGGAGTGGAGGGGCTAACATCTGGTGAGAGCCTTCTTACTGTGTCATCTTATGGCAAAAGAATGCAAAAGTTTGAACTTGCAGCCTCAAGCCATTTTATAACTGCCATTAACCCATTCATGACAGTGGAGACCTTTTGACCTAAAAACTTTGATGAAGATCCAGAACATTTGTGTCACTCCCAAAATTTTCTTCTTAGTTTCTTCCAGTCATTCCACTTCCACTGTCCACCCCACCCTGAAATCTGTGTTCTAATTTCTATGTCTGTCGTGTTTTTTTTTTCTTTTAGGCTTATTTTAAATTTCACATAAATAACATATAGCATGTACTCTTTTTTCTTCTTTCACTTAAAATGATTTCAAGACTCATCCAAGCTAGTTCATTGTTTTTAATTACTAAGTACTATTCATTGTGTTAATATATCACAATTTGTTTATCCATTCTCCTAATGGTGGTCACTTAGGCTAAACACAGTTTTGGGCTGTTATGAATAAAGCTTCATGAACGTCTTCATGTATACTTTTTTATAGACATTTGTTTTCTATGGAATCAATAGCTAATAATAGGAATTCAGAGTTATGCGATGGATCTGTGTGCCTCATTTTATTAAAAATTGTAAAATGAGTTTTCAAATGAACTATACCATTTTACATTTCTATGACGAATACATGAGAGTTCTACTTGAGTTGCTTCATATCTTTACCAGTATTTAGTGTTGCAGCCATTTTAATTTTTGTTTTAATCTGAGTGACTAGTCCATTTAAATTTCATGTAATTATTTTTATAATTATTAATATCTACCATTATGTTATTTATTTTCTATTTCTTCAATCAGGTAATTTTTGTTCTTCTCTTCTGCTTTCTATTTTTTTAAATTGTTCTAGGGTCATTTTGTGCCTGCAGCTGTAACCCTGTGGCATCTGATCCCATCAGATCTCAGAAGCTAAGCAGGGTCGGGCCTGGTTGGTACTTGGATGGGAGACTGTCTGGGAACACCAGATACTGTAGGCTTGGGAGAAGGACCCAACAACCCACTCCAAAAAGTCAATCTGCCATTGAAAACCCTATGAATAGCAGAGAAGCACTGACAATAGTGTTTCGCCTGTTGTACATAGGGTCACTATGAGTAGAATACTGACTTGATGCCACCAAACAACAAAATAAGGGTCATTTTAGCTAAAGTTTTGAATTATTTAATGGTTTCTCTGGGGAATTAGTTTGTTTAAACATCCATATCATAGTCTACTTAGAGTCAGCATTATATAACTATATATAAAACATAAGCTTACAACAGTATAATTTCATTTATCCTCTTGTCCTTTATGTTATTTATTTTTCACCTATATACTTTAAAACCACATAATAACATTGTTATAATTTTTGCATTAAAGATTCATTTGTAAGTCTGGAATGTAGCTCAGTGCTAAAGCAGATGCTTAGCATGTGTGAGGACTTAGGTTCAACCTGCCGCACCCCTACCCAAAAAAGATATTTAGTTGTAGTTTTTAATAAATTATAAATGTTAGTCTACATTTTTGTCCTTATGTTTACTCTTTCCATGTTGGCCATTTCTTCTTGTAGATTCAAGTTTCATCTAGTGCCATTCACCTTCAACCAAAAAAACTTCTTCAGTTATGTCTTATGGTATAGGACTGCTTGTAACATTCTCTCAGTTTTTATTTTCATGAAAATTTATTTATTTGAATATTCTTTATTTTAATACTTCAAAGCCTTTTCTTCTGGTTGAGAATAAAATTCTTGGGTTGGTGGACTTGTTTTTGTTTTTCAGTACTTTAAAGTTGTCATTTCATTGTCTTGTAGCCTCCATTGTTTCCAATGGGAAGTCAGCTGTTATTTGCATTATGTTATGCTGTAGTGTGTGCTTTTCTCCATGACTACTTTCAATATTTTCTTCTTTATAAGTAGGTAGGTTTTTACTATGTAGTTTTCCTATGATCTGTCTGGGTGTAGTATTTTTGTTTGTTTTGTATTTATCCTGTTCAGTATCTTTGAGCTTCTTTGATTCCTAATTTAATGTTTTTAATCAAATTTGGAATTGTATAATTTTTTCAATTTTTTATTCTCTTTTTCTACTACTTCTTAGATTCAAAGTACACATGGATTATGTGGCTTTATATATTCTCACAATTCATTCATGCTTTGCTCATATTTTTTTCCAATCTTTTTCTCTGTCCTTTTGCTTTGATGATTCCCATTAATCAGTTTTCTAGTTCTCCTAAGCTTTATTCTGCCCTCTCTTCTGTCTGCTGACTAAGTCAGTCTGGTGAATTTTCCTTTTAGATATTACATTTTATAGTCCCACAATCTTCACTTGGTTTTTTTTTTTAAATTTCAATTTATGTGTTAAAATAAATATTACAGCCATCTCTTTCAGTCTCTGAACATATTAATAATCTTGCATTAAAGACTTCCTTTGCTAATTCCAACATCTGGTTAACCTTTGAGTCTGTTACTGTTGTTTTTTTTATCCCCTTTTGACTGCAGATCACATTTTTCTGATTCTTTGCATACTTAGTATGTTTTTATTGTATGTTGGTTGTTGTAAATGATGAATTGGTGAATCTCTGAATTCTGTCACATTCTTCTGAAGAGTGTTGAGTTTTGTTCTAGTGGATATTTAAATTACTGTCTGGTGACCTTGAATTTGTTCAGGTGTAGTTTAACACCTTGCTATGCTGAGTTTTGTCCTTAGTTTTAAGGTGAACTCTTAGGCCCAGAATATCATCTTTGCTACTAAGCAATGACCCTGGCCTTTCTGGGTTTTACTGGAAAGCTCCATGTGTTTATCAAGCCTCTCAAAATTGGCAAGATTCAAACTCTAAACGATCTCTTCTGTGTTTGACTGAAACTTAAACCTCTGCTCAGATTCTTCAACTTTCCAGCTGTAGCCTTCTACCAGTTCCTTGTTGCTGTTGTTAGGTTCCGTCGAGCCGGTATCCGACTCATAGCGACCCTCATAGGGTTTTCAATGGCTGAGTGCTTCGGGATTGCCTTGGGAGTGGATTGCCAGGCCCTTCTCCCATTTTTGTGGTGCTGGGAATTGAACTCAGGGCCTCAGAGACGGCAGCGCAGCGCTCTACCCACTGAGCTAAATCCCAGCCCACCAGTTCCTTAGAATCTCCCAAATGCAGACGCAGTTCAGAACTCAACCCTCCCCCGCAAATTGAGAAGAATTTAAACACAGATTCAGAATTATTCCTTTCGGTAGTTGTCCCCTTTCTATGAGGAGTTTAACTTCCTAGTTTCCTTTTGTACTGGCATCCCCAAGTTTCATCCTTGGACACAAGGCAATGAAACCGTACCCTTCTGCTTCGTTTCTAGCCACCTGGCACATTAAGAAAGGCAAGGTCTCTCAGGTGAAGAAAATCCCAGTTCAGACTCCTTCTTCAAAGGGTTTAATCTCCTTTAGTTCTTCCTGCTTTTAGTTGCTCTCCAGTGCCATCAAATAGCTCAATTTTACATTTTATTCAGAGTTATCATTATTAACAATGGGAGGGTTCACTAACTACCAGAACAAGAACCCTCAGTATAGTATCATTTTTTAAATGTGTTTGTATTGAAATGCAGTTATTTATCAACAAAAAATAAAGTGTATGTCTGTATGTAGCAAAAGAAGTCTGAAATGATATATTCTAGGTTGTTGACTGGTAGGACTATAGGTGATTTCAGTTTTTTTATTTATCTGTTTTTCTGCTTTTTTAACTATCAACAAAAAAGAGTAAAATCCTTTCTTTGTTCTTCTGGGCAACTGGTTTATTTATGATGACTCTTTATAGTAAGATATTCTTGTGCTTCTTTGGTATATTTCATATAATTTTAGTAAATTGTAAAATCATAGTAGTATATCTGGTAAGCCATAGTCTTTCTGCCTTTTTTGTTGTGCCATCAAGTTGAGTCTGACTCATAGTGACCCTCATAGGGTTTTCAATGGCTGCTTGTTTTCAGGATTGCTTCACAAGTGGATTACCATGTCCTTCTGTTTTTGCAGTGCTGGGGATCAAACCCACATGAGTGTGGAGCAGCACTCTACCAGCTGAACTAAACCCCAGCCCCTTTCTGCCTTTAGGAAGAGAGAAACTAGGACAAATCAAAGTTAAATGGCTTATCCAGAATTTCAAGCATGTTGATAGAGTAGCCAAAAATAGATCTTAATCATTAATTCCCTTAGTTCAGCTGTATACACTATTTCTAAGACCTCAGCATCAATGCGTTCAGTTAATTCTGCATTTTCTGAGTGGGAAAAGTTATCGTAGTTAAATATAAGCCTCAAATATTTTGAAAACTTCACTGTAGTCACTGATTTTAATCTCATCTGTATCAAATCTCTTACTAAAACTCCTAGCAAATAGAAAAATTGACTGATTTTGATTTTACTATGGTTAACCCTCCAAGGCCTAACACCACAATGGCAGGAACTCATACATTGAGATAGCAAGGACGTTCCTTCTTTTCTGGTTTGTAGGCTTGTTTACATGTACAATATAGTCAAACGATGACTTTAATATAGTTATTCTGTAGCAGATATATAAACTTAGCCAGGCGTATTTTAGTCATGTTCTTGTGTTTTTACTGAGTTTACTAAAAATGTCATAAAACTTGGTGACAGAATTGATGTTGTCATTCTGAAATTTCAGACTGAAATAAGTAAAGCTATTATACTACTGTAAAAGTTACTACATAATGGAAAAAAGGGCACTGGGGGGTGGACAGAAGGAGGACAAGAAAGTAATGGAGGGAATGAAAATTGTCAAAGAATGTGCATTATGAAAATGTGCATTATGAAAATGTCACAATGAAACCAATTATTTTGTACAATTAATGTATGCTAACAAACAATCCTCCTTGAAAAAATAATTAAGATAAACCACAAAAAAGCAAATAAAATAGTTTAAAATCCTATAGAAAATGGATGACAATAGCATATATGGAGATATCATACTGAATCTCATTCATTTGTACAATTAACATGTCAATTATAATAAAAAGAAATAAGTAAAAGGAAATAATTATTAAATTTTAATAGTTTTCAATATGTGATCCTGGACTAACTTCTGGACTGCAGAGGAAAGAGTACTATAAGGACAACTGGCAAAACTGACATAAAAATAGTACAGTGAAAAACATTAATGTAAAATTTTACTTTAATTACTGTGGCTATATAAGAGAATTACCTTGTCATTAAAAAATATATACTAAAGGGCATGGTATCTGTGACTTATACTATGATGAATGAAATACTTACAAACGAATTTTTATTCCAAAGTTGTTTTAAAATGAGAATTGCTCATATAAATATCCACTTAAATTGTGTGTTTGCCACCATATGTATGTAACACTATAATTAAGCATCTGTCAACATTTCTAGGGGCTTTAAATTTGTTAAAATCTTGCTCTGGGGTCTCAAACTTCAATACTTAAAAGGTTTCATCAGAGACCTCATGAAAAAAAAAGATTTTTTTTTCTCTTTGGTGTGAGAGATGTTTAGATAATACCAGAGTGACTATGACGAAACATATTAAAAGATGTGAAGATTCTTATTTTTCACTTTGTGAAAATAATTTTAGTCTGAACTTTTTAATTTGCCTTATACGAGTATTCCAACCACTTTTAGAGGTAATTTTTTAAACTGAAGAGCTATTAATTCTACATAACAATTCATTTTATTTGTCTTACTATGTAACTTGATAAGATTCAAGTAAATAATTATCTTTTAAAATGTGTGGTTCTGCATCATGACAGTCCCTGAGGCTTCTCTGAACTATGTCATATAGGAGAAAAATTCAAACTCATAGTTATAAATACTAAAACCAACTTTATAGAAGTTCCTTTTTCTACAACTATTTCCTTATAATTTCAATTTGCAAGAGATTTACCTTTTTGAGTAAGTTAGATATTCCCTCTGTGGTCATAAATCTTGAACGTTTATATTTGGATCAAATGCAATTCTGAAATAAAAGTGACAACTATTACTGATTATAAAGTAAATACAATGTTTTATCTTACATGTGTAAAATACAAGTTTAAAATTCAAATGAAACTGGTTCCCAAAAATTCAAAAACTATTCTCTAATAATTATTTGGACACTGCAATTCAGTGTTTTTGGATTGCAAATTTTTAACATTTTCTGTGTTTCACCTTTAATATTCTTTCATGTCAGGAAGAGATATGAGTTATATAAACATGAAACTGTTGCCTTCTGTGTTCAAGTCTGCAATAACCTTATTGTGCTGTGTTGGAGAAAATTATTCTCTTTAAAAATACTGGACTGTTCAATGGTTACCCAGAAGCCTCATATTTAGGAAGTGACTATTGACTGACTGTCTCAAGTTAGAAGCATTGATTTGAGGCTCTTTTTGCCAACAGATTTTCCTTTTTTTTTTCCCCCTCAGTACTGGGGGCTAAACCCAGGGCCTTGTGCATACTTCACAAGTGCTCTGCCACTAAACTGCATCCCCAGCTCCCTTATTATGTTTTATCTTGAGACAGGGTCTTGATAAGTTATGCAGGCTGCCTTGAATGTGCAATCCTCCTGCCTCTGCTTCCTGAGTCACTGGGGTTATAGGCACGTGCCACTGCACCAGGATCTCCAATAGATGATTATTCATTGTTTATCATAGTTTAGAGTGCTATCTATAGTCAGCTAAGAGCAAATACTCATCTTCCAAGACATATTCAAGGTGATGTTTGAGCATAAAAAAGGTAATTATATGAATATAAAGAAATAAATTACACATGCTTCTTAGAAGTATTGTGCTAACCTATGACATTTTACTTTTTATATTGCATTAACTGTTTTCATACCATATCACTGTGGAGTGGATCATCACTTTATAAGATGAAATGAGAAAATGAAGGGAAGAAAAGAAGGCTTACAGAAATGAAATAGGAAAATGCATTAACGGTATTATTTCGGTACATGTTATACTGTTTACCTTTATGCAGGACTTCAAACCTACAAAAAAAAATTGATTGGGTTCAGGTTTGGGTGCAGATTCAGAGTATTAAAATTTAGAGAGTTCAGATTCAGTTTGGGTTTCAGTTTAAATCCTATGTGTAAATAGCGGGGCTTCAAACCAAACCCAAAACCAAATTCTAAACCATTCCAGTTCAAACATTTTTAAAAATTTTCTATACCAAAACCTAACCCAAACCCAGGGAAAAACTGGGTTCAGGATCAGCTTTTAATGTTTATTTAATCATTAGTTATTTAAAAATTGAAAAAAAGAACAAAAATTTATTCACTTATCTATACATCAGATTAAGAGTTTAAATCCAAACCTAAACCCTCTAAACTTTAGCATATTGAACCCACATCCAAACCTGAACCCGAATTTTTAAGGGTTTGAAACCCTACCTTTAAGTAATAAAAATGCCGTCTGTCGACTTGTGGCTACTCTTTTGTTAGGCCATTCATATAATCAGCAAGGGGTAATTGTGACCCATTGAGGGTTTCAATACAGTTTTGGTAGAAAGGGAGGGAGGAATAGATATATATTAATATGTGATACATACAGCAGGTGCCAAAAATGAATACACACTGAGTATTAAAATTCTAATACTCAATATATATAACAAAAGATGAATACAAATCACATTTCACTTCTGCAGTTACAGGAGCTGCTCAAAATGGTTAGCACTATAATTCAGTTCAACTTCAAAAGTAATACATAGATAACATCTCTTAAAATTTGTATACATTTTTGGAGCCGTTGGTATGTTCTCCATTAGAGAGAACATTTATCCTTATTTTTTAAAGTCTTGATTATGCCAAAATGACTTTTGAAAGTCCACACTGGTATACCAAATCTAGATTTTATTTTCTCACTTCCTATTCCAGCACAAGAAGTAGATGTAATAGGTCAAATTATTTTAAGAAAGAAATAAGCAGCCAGGCGTGATGACACACACCAATAATTCCAGAATTCAGTAGGCTGAGACAGGAGGATTGTATGTTCAAGGACAGCCTGGAGACCCTATCTCAAAAAAAAAATTAGAAATTTTTAAAAATAAAGGAAAGAAGTAATTAAACTGAATCCATCAACTGACTTGTGTTCTAATAGCCCTGTATTGTGAAGTTTAAGGGTCTAGTATTTAGATTCAGCTTGTTGTTGTTGTTGTTGTTAGGTGCCCTCAAGTTGGTGTTCGACTCATAGCAGCCTTAAATACAACAGATGAAACACTACTGTTGCACTTCTCTGCTATTCATAGGGTTTTCAGTGGCTAATTGTATTGGGGGAGTGGTTTCCAGGTCCTTCTCTCAAGCCTACAGCACCTGATGTTCCCAGGCAGTCTCCCATCCAAATACTAACCAGGCCTGACCCTGCTTAGCTTCCAAGATCTGATGGGATTGGATGCCACAGTGGTGGGGCTTCAGGCTAGATTCAGCTAGTTTAGTAAGTATTTATTGGGAACCTCTTAAATATCAGGCACTTTCCTAGGTAGTAGCATTAAAGGGTCAACAAAACAATCCTTTTACCTTTATGGAGCTTATATTCTTATTTACTAAGCACTAGGACCTTCAGACAGTTCTATAACCTCTCCAGACCTCACTTTTTTCATCAGCAAAATAAGGATAATACCATATGGTTGGAAGGATTATTCCCAGGGCACATGAATATGTGCCTATATGAACGTGCTTAGTTTCATGCCAGGAATATAGTAGACACTTAATATGTTAGTTACCTTTCCATAACTGTGCCCAAAATATCTGAGAACAACTTGGAGGAATTATTTATCTTGGCTCACAGTCTCAGAGGTTTCAGTCCATAGTCCTTGGCCCCACTGATTCTGGGAAAGGCATCACGGCACCAGGAGCATGTGGCAGAGGCTACTCACCTAATGGCAGACAGGAAGTACAGAGGCAGGAAAGAGCCAAAGACAAAATGCCCCCAAGGGCCTACCTCCAGTGGCCTATTTCTTCCAGGTAGCCTCACTTCCTAAGTTTTCCAGCACCTCCCATAATAGTGCCACCAGGTGGGGACCAAACGTTCAACAAATAAGCCTTTTGGGGTGACATTTCATATCCAAACTTGATAAATTTTAACTTTCATTATTTCTCAAAGATGATAATAATTACTAGAAGTATGCATTACAACCATATAAAACTGAAAATATCTGCTTGAAATTGGATTTTTTTATTTTCCCATATTCTGTGAGCTACTTATTTATGGGGCACACATCTTACCAGTCCGGTCCAGATATTCTAACGGGAGGCATGGCCACACACACATGTAACTAAACACAACTCACTAGGGACCCTCAGGTGAGGGGCACTTGGGAATGCCGAAAGAGAGGAGAAAGGAAAATCCTTGGGCGCTTTTGCCTTGCAGGGACTGGAAGCTCTTTATTGTCTCTCTGCCTTGCCCAGGACAGAGAGGAATCCAAAGTGTACAGCTTACAAGTGCTACAGCTGTTATGCTGCCTCAATGGCAGCTGCAGCTGTCCTGCCTCCAGAGCTGGGACCAGAGACTGTCCTCGGCTTCAGCCCCTTGGCCCTGGGTCCAAGAGGCTTTCCTCAACTTGCCTGTAGTCCATCTTTCGTTGAGAGCGCCGTCTAGTGGTGCTGGTCTCGGTGGTCACAAGGAGAGATGCTTTCATGTTGCTGGTGGAATCCAGAGAGAGTCCTTTCCTTGCTGATGGTCTGTAGCAGAGAGAGTTCAGTCTTGATCAGTGGTCTGGCCCATCTTAGATGGAGTAACAGAGCAGATGGGCAGCAAGCAACCCCCCAGCAGCCAGCAGCTCTCAGCATCACCATCATCAGCCTCACATGCAGAGTGAGCTTTGTTTATAGAGTCCTTTGGTAACTGCCTTAACTGCCTCAAGATGACCATCAGGTGGGGGCATGAGGGGCTAGGTGCAACCAATTTAGGAGTGACATTCAAATAAAGAGTGAAACCAGATATCACACCTTGGGCAATCAAGGGGAGATCCTTGATTACCAGTCAGGGGCAAGATGAGGACTGGATAATTCCCTCCACTTATTGATAATGTTTATGGCTAGATTTATACCTAAACAGAAAGTTTTTGTAGACCTGCTGTTATGTTTGGGACTTCTGTCATCTATTTATTTGTATATAGGAGTTAGCCCTATATATTTTTTTCTTTTTTTAAAAATCTTCATGCTTCCTCCCCATCATGGCTCCCTTACCATGCCCCTTTTTGTTCACCTTCTTCTAGGCACATATTATGGTAATACTTCATAGTCTCTAGAATGGATATTAAAGCCTATTGGTATACCCAAAAATAGACAAAATAATCTGTCACTTCTGATTCTTGCTTGAGAATACAACCTCAAACTTTCTGATGTGCAATTCTTGTCAGGAAAAAATTAAAGTAATAATTATATATATGATTGCCTAAAGGATATGTAATCCATTTAACCATTTAGAAATGCTTGGTTTTATCCCTCAAATAAGCCAAATTAGTCCAGATTGCCAAGTCACTTGATGCACATTACTGTGATGCTCCTCTGAGTTACTTCTCCTGAGTTGCTCTTTAGTGTTGCCTCAAGTCTGCACTAAGGACGCCATCACATAAAACAACTAGTATCCACACCGGTTTGCTTTTATCACCGAGATCCAATGAATAAGAATAAATTGTGCTGCCATGTCTGTATTTTTCAATCAGAAGTTCAGAGTAAAAATTTTGGCCATCTGGTAACTATGCAGCTCCCTAGCATGTTCCTACATTGTTTTATTTCTCTATTAGTTCTTTACTCTTCATCCCTTTTTCATTTACTCTACTAGTATAATGTTTATATAAGTCATCTCAAATGCTCTTTTCAATAAAGGGTATGAATAAATATTAAGCAAGCAAGTTAACTTTATTTCTCTACTCGTACTATGATTTTATTAGAAATTTTACTATTAAATCACTGCAGAAGCTTATCATGTCTTAGCCCCCTTTATTACAATTTTTAAACATAATATTTTTGTAGTAAACAGGTTGTGACATTCTTTGTTATTGAAATTCCTAAAAGTACCTTTGTTCTTATACTATAGTTTTTTTTTTTTCATATACAACTTCTTTTAAGAAAGTTTTCTACGGAGGCTCTGTGAGCCACCCAGCATGTGGCTGCCATGGCTGCCACCTCCCTGTACCCCTGCTCTCCCCTGACCAAGAAGCAGCTAGGCTCTGCACCCCAGGCACAAAGGTGGCAAGGGCTTCATAGTAAAGCTCAACAATATTTTGTCAGGATCCTTTTTTTAATTAAAATATAAACCTACTACAGAAATGTGTTTAAGTCCCTAACCCAAGTGAACAACTTAGAATTTTAAAGTTAAACACTTTAAGATGAGAAAAAATAATCTCTGTTTGAGCTCTGAAGGGGTTGAAGTGATTTTAGCATCAAGTGATGAAAAACATCCACCTGAAAATATCATTGCTGGGAATCCAGAAACATTTTGGACCACCACAGGAATGTTCTCTTGGGAGTTTATTATTTGTTTTCACAAACATGTAAAGATTGGAAAATTTGCCCAAATTACTTAGTGCGAGCCATGAGAATTGAAAAGAGCATAGCTAAAAAGCCAGTTGATTTTGAGCAATGGATTGAAAAAAATTTAATATACACAGAAGGGTACCTTCCAAATGAAAAAATTATGGCATGTGATATCTACACCATTTACCTGATATTCATTATTCTATCAGGCTTTGATCATTTTGCATTTGTGCATAGCATTTCTGCAGAAGTAATAGCAGTCTCAAATCTTTCTTAGTAATTAGGCTCTTGCAAAATTTTTAATAATACACTTATTTCAACATGAAGTTGTCATTGATACACTTTATTAAAAAGATTTGTGCCAAAAATAAACCAAAAAAATTTCTACAACCTTGTGTTTCTACAGAGGAATATAAATTTGAGCCCCAAAGCATTGAAATCTGAGCAAACCAAGACATTTTATTTTTAGAACACTACACCTTCCTTTTTTCATGTGCAGATTAATTCTCCACCCTAGTCTTATAAGTGGATTCACAGGTGTTTCCCTTTGGTATTTAAGCTTTCTCTGTGGAATACAAATAAAACAATAGGGGTCATCTACCTACAGTGATGCCCAAAGGATATATTTGAGATTCTTTGTGAAATAATGCCCATTTTTTGCTACTTTAATATGATCCAAGTAAAAAATTTCACTCTGATTTTAAAACATTTGGAAGACAAGGACCTTCATAGACTTATAATGAAATTTAAAGTGTTGCTTACAGCCAATAAATAAAGCAAAGAAGTGGGAATAATATGTTCTTGCCAAATTCTGTAACACATGTAAGTACATTTACTTTTTTAAGTACATTTATACTTAATTACAATGTCTCAAACCCAAAATTGAAAATATTTACATACTCAGAAGTAAATTTAATTCTGGGGGAAGAAAATTTAATTTCTTAAGCAATAATGAAAGATTTCAGTGTATAAATCATCTAGACAGTTACAAAAAGAGCCTATATGAAAAGCCCAATTAGAGTGTTGAAATGTCATTTTAGGATGAAGTTCAGTATAGCTGCAGTAAGGGTTATGACTACAAACAATTTTTATAACCCTTCCTAATAATCATTTAACCATATCTAGTTGGGTTCAGGGAGTAGGACCTGGCGAGCCACTCGCGAAACAACTAGCCATTGAAAACCCTATGGATAGCAAAGAAACACTGTCAGATATAGTGCCGGAATATGAAGCTCCCAGGTTGGAAGGCACTCAAAAGACTACTGGGGAAAAGTTGCCTCCTCCAAGTAGAGTCTACCGTGATGATGGAAATGGAGTAAAACCCCAGGGTGCTCAACTTGCTGATGTGGCACGACTCAAAATGAGGAGAAACAACTGTAAACATCCATTAATAATTGGAACACGGAATGTACGTAGTATGAATCTAGGCAAATTAGAAATTGTTAAAAGAGAAATGGAGCACATAAACATTGACATTCTAGGCATCAGTGAGCTAAAATGGACCGACATAGGCTATTTTGAGTCAGACAATTATATGGTCTACTATGCTGGGAATGATAAACTAAAGAGAAATGGGGTTGCATTCATCATCAAAAAAGACATTTCAAGATCTGTCATGAAATACAATGTTGTCAGTGATAGAATAATATCCATACGCCTACAAGGAAGGCCAGTTAATATAACTATTATTCAAATTTATGCACCCACCACTAAGGCCACAGACGAAGAAAGGGAAGACTTTTATCAGCTTTTGCAATCTGAAATAGATCAAACATACAGTCAAGACATACTGATAATCACTGGTGACTCGAACGCAAATGTTGGAAACAAAGAAGAAGGCCCAGCAGTTGGAAAATATGGTCTTGGTGACAGAAACGAAGCTGGAGATCGCATGATAGAATTTTGTCAGACCAATGACCTTTTCATTGCAAACACATTTTTTCAACAGCATAAACGGAGACTATACACATGGACTTCACGAGACAGAACATACAGGAATCAAATTGACTACATATGTGGAAAGAGAGGATGGAAAAGGTCTGTACAAAATGTCAAAACAAGACCAGGTGCTGACTGTGGATCAGACCATCAACTTCTCATATGCAAGTTCAAACTGAAGCTGAAGAAAATTAGAACAAGTATACGAGAACCACGGTATGACCTTGAGTGTATCCCACCTGAGTTCAGAGACCACCTCAAAAATAGGTTTAATGCATTACACACAAATGACAGAAAACCAGAAGAGTTGTGGCATGACATAAAAGATATCATTCAAGAAGGAAGCAAGAAGTTCTTAAAAAGACAAGAAAAAAAGAAAAGACCAAATTACATGTCAAAAGAGACACTGGACCTTGCCCTTGAACTTCGAGCAGCTAAGCCAAAACGAAGACCTGAGGAAGTTAAGGAACTAAACAGAAGATTTCAGAAGGCAGCTCGAGAAGACAAAAACAAATATTATAATGACATGTGCAAGGAGCTGGAGGCAGAAAACCAAAAGGGAAGAACACACTCCGTGTTTCTCAAGCTTAAGGAAGTGAAGAAAAAATTCAAGCCTCGAGTGGCAGTAGTGAAAGATTCTACAGGGAAAATATTAAATGATGCAGGAAACATCAAAAGAAGATGGGAAGAATACACAGAGTCATTATATAAGAAAGAATTGGTAGATGAACAACCATTCCAAGAGGTTGCATACGAAGAGGAACCAATGGTGTTGAAGGAAGAAGTGGAAGCTGCCTTGAAAGAACTGGTGAAACACAAGGCTCCAGGAATTGATGGGATACCAATAGAGATGTTTCAACAAACAGATGCAGCACTGAAGGTGTTAACATGTTTATGCCAACAGATTTGGAAAACAGCTACTTGGCCAACTGACTGGAAGAGATCCATATTTGTGCCTATTCCCAAAAAAGGAGATCGAACTGAATGTGCAAACTATCAGACAATATCATTAATATCACACACCAGCAAAATTCTACTAAAGATCATTCAGAAGCGACTGCAGCAGTATATAGACAGGGAATTACCAGAAAACCAAGCGGGATTCAGATGAGGGTGGTGAACTAGGGACATCATTGCTGATGTCAGGTGGATATTAGCTGAAAGCAGAGAATATAAAAAAGATGTCTATCTATGTTTTATTGACTATGCAAATCATTTGATTGTGTGGATCATAACAAATTATGGATAACACTTCGGAAAATGGGAATACCAGAACATGTAATTGTGCTCATGAGAAACCTGTACATGAACCAGGAGGCAGTTGTTCGAATAGAACAAGGAAATACTGAGTGGTTTAAAGTTGAGAAAGGTGTGCATCAGGGCTGTATACTTTCACCCTATCTCTTCAATTTATACACTGAGCAAATAATCCAAGAAGCTGGACTTTATGAGGAAGAACGTGGCATCAAGATTGGAGGAAGACTCATTAACAACCTGCGTTATGCAGATGACACCACTTTGCTTGCTGAAAATGAAGAGGATTTAAAACACTTACTGATGAAGATCAAAGATCATAGCCTTCAATATGGCTTATGACTAAACATCAACAAAACAAAAATCCTTACGACTGGGTCAGCACGCGACTTTACAATAAATGGAGAAAAGATTGAAGTTGTCCAAGATTTTGCTTTGCTTGGCTCTATAATCAACACCCGTGGAAGCAGCAGTCAAGAAATCCAAAGACGCACTGCTCTAGGAAGAGCTGTGGCAAAAGATCTCTTTAGAGTATTGAAAAGCAAAGATGTCACATTGAAGACGAAGGTGCGTCTGACTCATGCCATGGTATTTTCAGTCGCATCATATGGTTGTGAAAGCTGGACATTGAACAAGAGAGACAGAAAAAGAATT